>CM060443.1:184215928-184258909 GCA_030545235.1 Helianthus tuberosus
TTTTGAAAAGCTAAGCCAAACATGGCCTAATATCATAAACATATTAATACTGAATTGATACGGATTTGTTGATGCATCGTTTAACACCTAGCATTACAAAAGGAAAAATGGAAACACGCAAGATCACTGAATTCAATGACCATAGAAACTTTATCACATCAACCTACCTTTGACTCTTTGACTACTACATACCCGACTACACACTGAATTCAATGACCATAGAAACAATACCCTTGTATTTCAATAACCTTAAAAAGTAAGAATTTAAAAGCACAACCACAAAGACACCATTATCATAATTGCAACCCCAAACCCATATTCTAGCTGCTGCAAGTTTTCAATAAAAGAAAGTCAAAGTACACTAAAAGGATGTAAAACTTTAAGATGTAAAAACATAAATACAATAACAAAAGCTTTTCTTGCTACTGTCGCTGATGGTGGTGGTAGAAGAGCTTATTCCCATTGATGCCATCATACTCACCACCAGGTCCTTACCCTTTGCAAATCAATCCTTGGTCTACAAAATAGCCATAACAAACTCAGTTTCCAGTAAATAAAATATAAATATAATCTAAAAAACATGTTGTCAACCCTTTGAATGAGGTGAATCATGTGGGTCGTAAACATTGATCCTTTAGCCTATTTAGTGACATTTGGCCAAGTTATACTTTAGAGTTGGTCTCATAGTCATAGATATGAAAGTGAAAAGGCCAAATTAGTTTAAAGTCTTGAAAATGCAACAGTAGACAGTACACAACATAATGAAAACAAATAACATTGAGTTATTAAGAAATGTTAAAGAGTTTGTGGTGGGTGTGTGAGTTTGATGTTTAAAAAATTTAACGTGTTCATAAAGCATCTTTGGCAAATCATACATATGCCTTCCATTAAGGGTCAAAATAGCAAGAGCAACAATATGCCGATCAAAATAATCACAAACCCGTATGATGACCAAAATTATCTACATAAAAAATTACCAAAAACATTATTATTTTTATATATTAGAGAATTAAACTCTATTAAAAATTACAAAATTAATGAATTGATCATACCTTGTCTTTCCTAATGAGCTTGCATCCTTCAAGAGCACCAGTGTTGAAATATTTGTAGAAATAGGGGTTCAGTACCTGAGGGCTGTTTCTGGTACAGGACAGAAGTAGCCTAAGTGATTTCAAGCAAGCATAGAGAAATATATCTTTGAAAGAAACGCCAAATTTATGGAAAAAGTTAAGGATTATTAACACTTTATTTATATATAAGTATTTATAAAGAAGAGATAAAAAGCATTTGTGGGTCAACCTAACCCGGTACTAAAAATGAATCGTCTTAACCTGAACTCGATTTGACCAACGACCCATTAGCCAACCCACCCAACCATGGGTAAATAAGCCATTTTGACCGGTTTTCAAAGATCCAAATGTACATGTAACATTAGAACTAACTCAAAACTCTTGTATAAGTGTAGGACCGAGTTTAGTGACCGAAACCGTGATTCGTGTGAGATCGGTTCAAGACGGGAGAGATTAGAGATAAACAAACAACTTCTTTGTATTAATCCGGTAGTATAACATTACAAATCGGCCCGATTACAAGATAACCGAACTAATACCAAAGGAGTATACATTCCGGGAGAGACCAAGTGGTGATCTCTCCCTGGTGAGGTCTCAAACCTCCTAAAATCTCCAAGTGTTGCAAATGACAAGGGTTTTCTATTTATAGTCACACCCCTTGTCTTGCAAACACACACGGTCAACCGAATAACCCTCTCGTTTGACCACTTCAAACGAGCGGGTCTATACACGTTCGATAGACCGTTTCACTAACTATTACAAATTCAGCGTAAAATAAAACTAATCTATTCGACAAGCATCGGACACAAAATCTGCATCAACAATAAGCACAAACAAAAGAAACAAATGATAAGAAGTAGCACATATTTTATTAGAATTAACCAGTTTTGAATGGTGATTAAGAAAGACACTGGAGGTAATAATTTTGACCCATTACGTATGAATGGTGGATTTGAGTTGTTTTCTATCCGAACCAGGTCAAATAAAAAAGATAAAACTTAAAAGTTCATTTAGCAAGCATCACCAACATCAGGAGCCTACAATGTTATAATCCATAGTTAAATATAACTTTATTAGTAAATATAAACAAAAAAAAATTTCTAAGCAACCCATCCATTTTTACTGTGTGTTGAGATATAGATTTCGTACATGCACATCATCAAGAACATTGCTTAATATTGTTAAAAAAAAAGAATCATATGTTCACCATGGAGTCATTTGGTAAGAAATTCAAACTCTAATCGACCCATTTGAGTATTCACTAAATAGAGCCCCCTATAGTAGATGAGAGAATTCATAGCTCCACTACCATGGTATTTTGCCTCCAGATATTTTGTAACACTACAAAAAAAATGTCATATAGTGGCACACGATTTTAATGGCATTTAACTTTTGTGTCACTAATTTAGGTTTTTAATGACACTTTGAGTATGTTACAATTGGTTAGCATACACTTTTAGTGACATTTAGCTTTTTTGCCATTAATTTTGATTTTTAATTGCACTTTATGTATGACACTAAAAAAAAATATCCACATACCTCTTATGAAAATTTTTAATTCCCACTAAAACTCACCCTCTATTTTTTATTTTTTTTTTTACTTTTTCCCGCTAACTTTTTTCACAAATTTCCACCATAAAATTTTTACACAATTTCTTTTCCCGTCTAGTATGATTCTAAACCTAATTAATATGATTCTAAACATAATTCTTTCCCTCCCTCACATTCAAACTAAACCTAATTCTATCCCTCCCTCACATTCAACTTCTCATACACAGGAAATAGAATCTTCTCTCCCCAAGACAAGACACAGCGATTACATACAAGGGCGGCAGCTAGTGGCGATTCACCGCACTGCTCCAACATTTGTAATCGGTCCAATATATGAATCGGTCCGCTTTGATCGTCTACCCAACATTTGAAGTCGTCATTCCCCAATTCTCCAACATTTCTTTATTTTTTGTTTTATATTTAAATATGTGTTGGTTATAGAATTTCGTGAATAGATTCAAGTTTTGATTTGAATAGATTAGATTTTTGGATTTAAAATTCTTGTGTTGCTGTTTAAAACTGAAAGTTCAAAGATGCACACTAACTGTTTGATGAAATGCTTCAACCAACTTTATAATTACATTTTGTGTATTGATTAATGGTAAAGTATTGTTTACACGTAGAGAGGACTATAATCTATGACTACATAACCATGCCTTCTTGTGGATGCTCAATTGAAAAGTCTTATGATGTATAGGGTAAAACATCTGACATTTTATTTTTGGTATACTGGTTTTATTTTTCTTGGTTGATTACGGCTCCACTTGAGACGAAAGGAAAACGCTTCGGGCTTACGCCTCGTTTTGCCTGGAGACTCTCGTGAGGCGAAAGGAAAACGCCTCAAAACTCGATTTTGTTTTTTTAAACCTTGGTTACATGGTGCATATCATATATACGATGTACCAGATTTGACATCAAGAGAATCATGTGTAGCCCTTTTTTTTTAATAAAAACTAGGATTGCGACCCGCCACAATGCGGCGGAGATTCTTTAGTTATAACTAAGTCAATCTAGGACCCGCACGTTATGTTAAACCTGTCAAACGGGGGAAAATAGACAATGTAAAAACGTTCACCCAAACACGCACGTTGCGTCGTGTTAACTCGCAAAATTTAGAACGAAACGTAAAACCGTTAAACCAAAGACGCACGTTGCGATGTGTTAAGTCACAAAATTTAGAACCAAGCATAAAGCGAAAAATTTGCGGAAATTGAAAACTATAAAGGATCAAAGTTGAAAGTAAAAAAAGTTGTGAGGATAGATTGTAAAAGATAAAAAGTTTTGGGTTAAAAGTAAAAAAAAAATAGTTTTGGGTTAAAAGTAATTTATGAATTACTTTTGGGTGAAAAGTAAAAAAAATCAATTTTTTTTGGAAAACCCCCAAAGCCAACGTTACGACAACCATATGCGTAACCATTTTTTCTTTGAAAACCCCTCAAAGCACACCCCGCATTGCGGTGGGGCGTAAAACAGTGTGTCAAATAGTACTAATGTCGCACAACCGTCATCTACCACCAACACTGACTCGACCTACGATATGCGTGTTGCGACAAACCTGTCAATTATGGAAAAATAGAGGTAAAAACGTTGAACAACACATGCACGTTGCGTCGTATTAACTAAAAAAATTTAGAACTATACGTAAAACGAAAATTTGCGAAAGATGAAAAGTACAAGTGACAAAAGTTGCCAAGTTAAATTGCAAATAATGAAAAGTTTTGGGTTAAAGTTAAAAAAACAAATTATGTAGGGTGAAAATTGAAAAAGATAAAAACCTTTTGATTAAAAGTAAAAAAATCAACTTTTTTTTTGAAAAACTCACAAAACACAATGTACAAGTGCTTATGCAGAAAAAACTTACAAACTTATATATGGAATACTATATTTCTGTTAGTTATGTTCAATTGAGCTTGTATTATTTCTTAATGTTGGAGTGTTGTTGACTAGTAAATTTAGTTATACATGTTTTATATGTACTCCCACAAAAGTGGAGTATAAGTTTTTTTGGAATGTCTTAATGGTGAGGGTTACAAGAATTTGCATGATCAGGGATGAAGCTAAGTGCTTTAGATATGTAGGTTTCTCATAGATCCTTTTTATTGGTCGTAACCTTTGGTATGTATTGTAGAGCACAATCTAAGGAAGACAGTATCAAGTATTAAGTGAAAGTACTATTAGTTTATTTGGTGGGCTTTTTTTTTTCTTTTTTTTTTTCTTTTTTTTTTTTTTTTTTTGAGGAAAGGCTAAAGCTTGTACCTTATTCAAGTGAAGCAATTCGAACGATGAAAAGGCTAATCTATCTATAATGGTGACTAACAGAGTAATAGATCATCATTTGTTTTTTATCTTTATGAATTTGAGCTAATTCATATACACAAGCGATCAGCTCTCTGTTTTTGGTGTTGTTTAAAATGCTTATATTATACTTTTTTTTATATCACAACACAACCCCCCTAAGCCTAGTTCGTCATTTGGTATTTTCTTTTTGCAAAAGAATATATCTTCAGGTGGTGCACCAGTGTTGTTGGAGTTTGTTGTATGAATCCTGTTTTTACTTGAGGTATGATCATGAGAAATAAAAGAAATCTACACAGGTAGAAAGCAACCAGTTAACTCCTCAGAAAATTAGCAATACAAGAATGACAATCAACTAAAAAATTTCTGCAAATGGACTCGACCATCAGCTATGGGTTAGTTTAGTTCTTTTAAATCATCAAAGGTTAGTTCCTTGATTCACTAGATTTCATCTTTATATAACTATCTTTTGGTAATATTATTTGTTTAATTCAATTGTTTTTCTTGGTGAATATTTAGAGTTTTATTAGCTATTTCACAGTTTCTTTCCTTTTTTGTTTATTTCTATGGACCTGAAATTTGCTAAATGAAATGATCATTAACTGGTATATGTATGGTTAAACTTTTTTTACTTCTAAATCCTTTGGTATTTTTAGCTGGTTTACATCCTTTTATTCACAATTGAAGAACATTTGTTTTGCCTTGGGCTGAGATGACAACATATTTAAAGTGTATAAAGGTTTAAGTAATACTTTAAGGGATAGTTTGCTGGTGGTTTGGATATGTGTTTTTCACTCTGATTGTTATATGTATAACAATTCTTCACATGTCTCCTTTAAGCTGATCTCGTTAATTGTTTATTTGATAATTTCATATCAAGTGGCAACTTTTTAGTTAAGTTACCTTATTTTTATAGGCTTTCTGCTTTTATCTTGAAAGCCTAAAATTTCATAACTTAAAGGATCTATTACAAGATAGGCTCTTCAGTTTTATATTGTAGATTCTTTCATTTTGTATGTGGATCTTAGATCAGGAATTCTACAGTTTGAATCTCATGCTATATATGTATTAGTAATATCGTATTTCTACAGTTTGAATCTCATGCTATATATGTATTAGTAATATCGTATATACTTTCTTTATTACACACAATGTTGTTATGTTGTAAAATATTATGAACTTACGCTATCTTTGTGATTACTTGTTTAAGAGGAGTGCATGCTAATGAAGTCGTTTGATTTTAATCACACTGAGCCTCCATCAAATGATTACGTGGCGGAAGTCAGTCCAAGTAATCTTTCAATGCGAGGTGGTCAAAGCATACGTGATACATTTTCCCGTTTCCGTTTTGAGCTAGGTTGTATGCCACCTAGGCATCTAACACCTAGGTCAGTTGATGCAGCAGATCTGGATTCTTTTGATGTTGTTTATTTTCACGACTGGATCTTCATTTGTATTAGCACACATCCAAATTTTGATGACTGCTTCAAAATATGTATGTTGTATTGTTAGTTTTTAGCTTTTTGTATACATGTATATAAATTATATTATTGGCATAGGTTTCCAACCGTATGTGCTAATCATAGTGATGATATAAGCATCCAGTATTCTTGGACCCTTCCCTAAAAGGTGATTTTCAGGTACATCAACATGAACACACAGGTACTTACATGCATGAGCTACTATTTGGTCTTTTACAATTATATATATATGCATTAACATTTATTTTCATGCATTGCACTTCAGCTCCCAACATAACCTTTCTTTAGTAAAGAATCCCATTATTGATCTAATCGAGGTGGATCCAATTCATTGGAAACTCTTTAACTAGTAACGAATTATCATCTATTTCAAGAAGTTACGATAATGATAGTATAGTTGAAACCATGTGAAGCCATGAAGGAATAGAGATAACAATATTCATGGATTGCTTGGAGCTAAGTTATTTTTACAGTACGATTCCTATGTGAAAGAACATTTTAACTTCTTTTGTAAACATTTGAAATATGTTTGAAACTTATTATGCATTTGTTTGCTAACATCTGGAATATATTTTGGATTGAAGTTATCATATTGTAAATTTTACACGTTTTCATTTTTGTGCTTATTTTATATTGTAAATAAATAATATTTAAATAAATAACTATTGTTATTTTTATTTATGTGGCACAAAAGTCTTTTTTATTTTATGGCAAAACTAATTGTGCCACTAAAATTAGTATAGATGTCGTTAGGATTGGTTTTTAGTGGCATAAAATTTGTGACACAAAGTTTATTTTCATATTGTGGCAAAACAAAAAGTGCCACTAAAAGCTCAAAAAATTATAGTGGCACACTGAAAAAGTGCCATTAAAAGGTTTTAGCGTCACCGCTTCTAGTGGCACTTTTTTTGTGTGCCGCTCATTCTTTAAAGCGTCTTTAGTGGCACTTTTTAGTTTTTAATGTCACTTTCTGTGTACAACTAAATGGCAATTTTTTTGTAGTGTAAGGACACAAGGTATTAGTTTTCAATGAAATGATCAGTTGAGTTAATTAGGAATATTTTGTAATCACTTGTCTATTAGGAATAATGGAATATAAAAAGGGCAAACTGCTTGAAAAAAAGTTTAATTTCTTCTGATTTCAGCAACCAGATATATATTAGGCACAAAAAAAACTGACTTGAAACCTACCTTGTTTTAATAGATTTACTAAATTCTTTATGTGGAAAGGCTGAACGGAGTCGAAGCACCGATTGTCCTTCATTCCTCAAATGACGAACAACGAACAGAAACTCAATGGATCGAAGCTAATTGTCCTTCATTCCTTGCTTTTTGGCTGACATCAAAAAATTAAAAAAAAATAGATCAATACACTCATGCTTTTCAAACTTATATAGCAATGACAGAAATGCAATTAACAGAAAGAATGCAAACCTTTCTCGACGGGCACATCAACCTTTAGCTCTGTTTCTTTGTCCACCCAAACAAACACGTAATTCGAAAGCTTACATGTTGCCGAATCCCTATGCATCTACAGCCAGATTCACCATTTCGGTTGAAAACCAATTAAAACCAAGCTAATCCACATGTTCCAGTTAAAACTGAAGTTCACGTTTATGTTATTTGACTATGATATACAACTATACCATATCTCAACCTCAAAGTATAATTACACCCATGAAAGAATTCATAATAAGTTAGGAATGGATCAAGCATATGATTTATACCTGAGGAACTTCTTTGCAAGCAGTGCAAAACAACTTCAACTATGGCCTTTTCATTTGCTAATTGGTGCAACTTTGATGCAAAGCAAATAAGCTACAAAGTGATGATGTTAACATAACTTAATATCGGATACAAAAAGTATAAGTTTTGAACAAAAATGGTAACTAAATGGTGGTTTGAATTAGGATAAAAATATATTCTTCTCGGAGTGTTATTATAAACATCACAAATTTCAAATTAAAATAGTGAATACGCATACAATAAACATCATACCAGAATTGAAACATTACAGAACCTTTGCCGGAAAAAATATGGAGGCTGCTTCAGTTCTCTCAGATTACCTCCGCCACCTGCCACTCTGGCTGCCAAAGGAGCACCTCCGCCACCACTCTGCAATACAACTTCTATCTCCCCCTTTGACACCACCCTGCAACGCCAGCAACTCACACCACCCTTTCGGTGACACCACCGCCACACTACCTACCACCAACTCTTGGTGGTTTTGCTACATCTCTGGATTGAATTTTCATAACAGGGAACTACTGATCCTTAATGATCATATTTAAGCAAAACAAAAAATAATTAGTTTTATTTATCCACTCATTGATGTAATCTTTTTTTTTTAAGTTTCAAATTAAATGAAAAATGCTTACTTAGAAGGCCTGCCAGTTGTTGCTCAGCCACCGATATCATAATCAGATGCCAACGGGCTAGGTTGGCTCGAGTCAAGTGGATCATCACTATCACTACAACATTTACTAAATACAGAAGCAGAAGTGGTTGAGCCTAAGGTCTTTCTTGAAAACTTTGACATCTAGCCACAAGTGTGTTCTGAATGCAAAAGATTCGTATTTTGGATTACTAAACAAAAGATAAGTCAATTAGCTAATATGAAGATACGACCAAAAGATAAATTACATACTTTTTTAAAGATTTACTGCAAAATGTAAGTCCAAGAAAACTTGAAATAAAAGTTCAATAGAAAAATGAAGAAAAATGAATGTTTGCTTTTATTGCTAACAATCAGAATTTTGACTTGAACATATTATGGGCCTCTAGTGTATTTCTTGTTTCCAAGTGGTAGCATAAGTGTTTGACCATTTGTTAATTACTTTCTCAAAACCATATTCCAGGTACTACGAATGAATCGTGAGACCGTTGCTTAAACAGATCCATTGCTTAAATTGTTGTCCATTTAAGGTATAAATTGTGACCTCTTCTATCAGTAACATAAGATGCCTAACAATCTTTTCAGTTTCACACGGCATTTCATCGAGCAGTTGGTGTGCATTTATCAAAAACATTATAGAAATCCAATATTTGATTCAGTTGAGCCCCATAATAATAAGTTTAAATAAGAATCATCCTAATATGAAGCATTCATTGATTTAATTTAAACATTTTACTGTAAGATCAAAAATAATTAGAACCTGCAAGGATGATAGTCATTCAATTCTTTGAGTGTAGCAGGTATATCAGACGACACTTCTCCACCATTAGCATCTTCTTTCAACATCTCTGTTATGCATATCAAAATCAAATTAAGAAAAATAACTACTTTAACAATTTCTTCATTATCAAAGTTTTTATTTTTTTTCTTGAATCTTGTTTTGATACATTTTAATGCCTACCAATAACCAAAACCCAAAAAAAATCACATTTTTATAACTACCCATGTAACCAATCATCAAAAAACACATAAAAAACATGCAACTCCTCCATAATCAAACCATTTTAACTTAAAACTTGTAACAATACCTTAGGGAAATGCGGTTTAAGTCACAACTGGAGTCGTGTGTTAATTGAACACCCTACCTACACATCACATTGATTGTTTAAGAAGACCGGAGGAAAATGAAAAAGAACACCAAAAACACATCACATTGATTGTGTAGTGTAAGTGCAGTATTCGGTGACTGAAGATTATCGATGCCACACAGAACTGATGCAACAGTCAAGGGGGAGACTGTAAGTGCAGTTCCTGCCAGGTAACTGTCGCTTATCAGTTCTGGTCAACCAAAACAGAAGTCCAAGTTAAAGTCAACGATAATGAAGAATTCAAGACCACATGAAGACCAAGGGGAGTTTGTTAGTGCACTTTGGGTAATAAGTGCATGTCTTCCAATTTGTAGGGTCTTTATTGTACATGTCTTGAAAGTTAGTCCAAGGTTTATCCTTGGGACAATTTGTCCAAGTTTGTGTCTAGGACAAAGGTCAGAGGTTTATGTTAGGGACAAAAGTCAGGGTTTTGGTGTAGATTGTTTGTCCGAGTTTTGTCCTAGTCTATATATATGTGTTGTATAGGATTAGGGCAAGCATCCATGGAGGAGGGATCGATCAAGAAGCTTTGTGCTCCTCTCCCAACTTGTTCCTCCTGGTGTGAATTCTAGAGAGAGAGACTATGTGTTAGTGAGAGAAAGCTAGGGTTTAGATCTTGGTGATCTAAATCCAGCTTGTAGATGATGTATACTCCTTTGGTTTGTGTAATCTGTGATGACTGATTCATAATAAAGGATTCATCTTCTACATATTTCTATCTTGTTCATCTTATGTTTGTTCTTCATGTCTTGAATCAAGTGCAATGTTTGATGTTCGTCATCGATCCGGTGCTTTCACAAGTTGTATCAGAGCATGGTTACCGATTCAGAATGGTCTAACCGCCTTCTGAATCACCATTGCTCTTGATTTGATGTTTGTTTCCGCCAAACATCTTGAAGACTTAAAGATTTTGCAGAAAAGTTGAAGAAAATGAAGCTGTTCGTAGTTGTTTTGTTCTCCAAGTTGTTGCAGATATGAGGTTTGATCCAAAAATTTCTCTGTCCGAGTTTTTCTTAGTGTTAAACTTGTCTGAGTTTTAAAACTCTGTGTTTGTGTTTCCGGAGTTTTTGGTGAACTAGTGTGAAGTCACACTAGGGAGATTGTCCGGAGACTTGTTTCTTCTGAGCTTCAGCTTATCTGAGTTTTCATGAAGTTAAATGTTCCGAGTTCTTTTATAAGGTTCAAAAGTTCCAAGGTTTTTCTTTTGTGCAAAAGGTCCGAGCTTGTGAGTCTGTCTCAGTTCCCAGGTTTTCATGTCCGAGTTTTAAACAAGTCTAGACATGTTTCCGAGTTTTACAGTTCTATTATGACTCCAAGTTTTCTTTTAAGTTGTTTTGTTCTGAGGTTTATACTTTCCAAGTCCGAGCTTGTCTCCGAGTTTTGATATTTGTTCCGATTTTTTTTAATCAGTTCAAAACTGGTGTTCCGAGTTATTAAACAGATCAAGTCTGTGCGTCCGAGTTTTGAATAGGTTCCAAGTTCCGAGTTTTGAAGTCTGATGTTTCCGAGTTGTGAAGATGTTTCCGAGGTTTATCATTGTTTGCGAGTCTCTGTTTCCGAGGTTTATCCTGAGTTTCCAAGTCCGAGTTTTTGAATAGGTCAAAAACTTGTCTCCGATTGAAACTTGAATCAACTGTGTGATTTTGAAACTTGAGTCAACTGTGTGATAAATTCCGAGTTTTACATACAGTTAATGTTCCGAATTTTACATACACCTTATCATGTTCAGAGTTTTTCATCCAGTTCATATTCCGAGTTTTGATCTAAAAACAGTGATAACTTCAAAACTGCTGGTGTTCCGATATAGATCTGGTCCGAGTTTTGAAGTTTAAATGGCTTCCTAGTCCTGAACTGGTCCGAGTTTTGAAGTTTAAATGCGGTTCCGAGTTTTATGTATGTGGGCTCCGAGTTTTTATAAGATCAAGTTAACAAGGTTCTGAATTTTACAGAACCCAGTTTTGAAATTGAATAGTTTATTTCCGAGTTTTACTGATGTCTGATGATGATAAGGAATGTTGATTGTCGGCTGCTGTTGATGATGATCTCGGATAATATTTGTTGTTTTCCGATGAAAGATCAAAAGCTGATGATGATGGAATGACATCAGCAGAGTAAAAAATGGTGTTGACGGCTGCACATTTGTTTGCATACGGGGTTTACAAGAGTGTATTGGCAAAGTTCAACGTAGGGTTACAATGATTGGGCCGCAATTGTTAAAGGACTGTATTTTGGGCCCAATATTCATTGAAGAGTGTCTGACTACTCTTTGACGGCATGTGTGAGGTAATATGATTTTTTTTATGGATTGGATTAATATGGCATTTTGTCTTGTACTGAGAATTAGAGTATGGAATATGCTTCAAGCTTGAAACCGTATAGTGTTTTTCTAAAACTAATGGTGGGCCGGTTACAAAATTAAAAATATATGTGGGCTGCAAATGTAAGCTACATATATATTGGGGGCCAGTACAACATGTTGAACAAAATTTTGTTGAGCCGTTGGATGATGGGAAAAGATCAACGGTGAAAGATGAAAATAATGTTGCAACAACATTTGGTGGGGTCGTCTAATGTCAGCAACAAACAGCAGGGCCACGCATGCATTAAAAATTGGTGGCGGATGACATAAGGCAGCTAGGGTTCACATGTTGGGCCACCTAATCGGATTTATAAGGTATTTTTTAATTGGGCCTTATTTAAAATTGGTCAAATGATTTGTTATTGGGAGTAGAATTTTTTGTGGGGCCTAATGTGGAGACAAAAAGTTGCTGATAAGGTTGTCGCCATTTTTGGTATGTTGGGCCATTTTTGGTCTTGCTCTCAAAGTGCATTTGTTGGATTGTTGCTACACATGGGGCCCAGCATGTGCATATAGCAGGTATGGATTTTTATGCTATTCATGTATTTGTTGGAGCTTGGCATGGGTAATATACCCCACTGATGACCTGATGACAGCGACTTGAATTAAATTCTCATCATGATGTTAAAGATAAGACGTGCTTGGATTTTTGTATTGTTTACAAAGAAAAAGGGGGAGTAAAAATTTTGAAGTTCCTGTTTTCTTCGTAAATATAAAGCTTGTGCGTAAAAGGCTCGTGTGTAATGGAATTTCGTCATGTGTGTTTGTGTTGTTAATCAAGTGTTGACGTGATGAAGTTGATTTCTCGGTTGACGACTAGTTAAAGATTGAGCCTTATTATGTTGCTGTTTAGAGTAGAGAAGATTAGTTTCTTGGTCCCTCTTTAGTAGAGAAGATTAGTTTCTTGGTCCCTCTTCCAAGACGGTTGCTAGTCAGTTCTCGAAATAATATGGTGCATCTTGTTAAGGGGAAGATCAGAGATGAAAGCCATCGGGGATTCAGTGGATTCATGAAGATAGGAGATTGATTCATGAAGATTCGTGACGAGATGAGATCATACATGAAGGGTTGCAGATTTTGATCATGATGGTGGATGTACTTTTACAAAGTTCAGTTTGTTATTAACTTATCGAACTGAGCATCATGTCTTTGTGAAGTTTGAAGTGTTCAAGGTTGGGCATTGGAAATCCAATGTTTCTTTCTGCTACCGGTTAGGTTTGAAGATTAATGTATCAAGCGATATTCCTACATATGGTTGTAGGTCGGTTCGCGTTAACTTGATTCGGGAGTAGTTTGAGGGGGAGGATCTACAGTGTTTGATGTTGGATTCTTCGGGTTTCTCAAAGCGGCCTTAAGTGATCGTCAGCAAGTCTTTAATTAGAAGGGTTGAAGATCGCTGTGCTCTACCTAAAAGATCAAGTCTCAGCTAAAGTTGAAAGCATGCATGATATCATCAGTCAAGGGGGAGTCTGTAAGTGCAGTATTCGGTGACTGAAGATTATCGATGCCACACAGAACTGATGCAACAGTTAAGGGGGAGACTGTAAGTGCAGTTCCTGCCAGGTAACTGTCGCTTATCAGTTCTGGTCAACCAAAACAGAAGTCCAAGTTAAAGTCAACGATAATGAAGAATTCAAGACCACATGAAGACCAAGGGGAGTTTGTTAGTGCACTTTGGGTAATAAGTGCATGTCTTCCAATTTGTAGGGTCTTTATTGTACATGTCTTGAAAGTTAGTCCAAGGTTTATCCTTGGGACAATTTGTCCAAGTTTGTGTCTAGGACAAAGGTCAAAGGTTTATGTTAGGGACAAAAGTCAGGGTTTTGGTGTAGATTGTTTGTCCGAGTTTTGTCCTAGTCTATATATATGTGTTGTATAGGATTAGGGCAAGCATCCATGGAGGAGGGATCGATCAAGAAGCTTTGTGCTCCTCTCCCAACTTGTTCCTCCTGGTGTGAATTCTAGAGAGAGAGACTATGTGTTAGTGAGAGAAAGCTAGGGTTTAGATCTTGGTGATCTAAATCCAGCTTGTAGATGATGTATACTCCTTTGGTTTGTGTAATCTGTGATGACTGATTCATAATAAAGGATTCATCTTCTACATATTTCTATCTTGTTCATCTTATGTTTGTTCTTCATGTCTTGAATCAAGTGCAATGTTTGATGTTCGTCATCGATCCGGTGCTTTCACATGTAGAGAAACACAATGTAAGTGTAATCAGCCATAAAAAGAGCTGAATTGGAGGCAACTGATCAAACACCAGGTAGGCAACCACTTTCTTAGACAGTTCTGACCCGTTTAAGAGGCAACTTAGACCCTGGATTTGACATAAACACATAAACAACTTCAAAACACAATATATGAAATAATACATATAAAAAGGAAGGCAATTGATCAAACACCTGGTAGGCAGCCACTTTCTAAGACAATTCTGACCCGTTTAAGAGGCAACCTAGACCCTGAATCTGAAATAAACACAAAATCAACTTCAACTTCAAAACACAATATCCGAAATAATACATATAAAATGGGAAGCAATTGATCAAACACTGGTAGGCAGCCATTTTTTGAACCCACTGCAAAAACACAGAAACTTTTTTTGTTATTTAAATATATAATATAACATCATATGAAACATTAAAGAATTTTGTTACTTGTCCAATTTTCACTTGACCAGAGCATTTGTGTTGATGGAGAGGGATCATCTCTCTTAATATGACTACAAACATATCAAACAAATTTCACCGAATCATCAGCTATTGTTTGAAACTAATCACTCAAACGTTACCAAAGAGATTAGGTCACTGATTCTTACCAGATTTAGATTTAGCGAGAGAAGAATAGACAGAAGCAATCAATTTGGAAGATAATGATCTCAATCCGGTGTTGAATGCCATTAGGGTGTATAATAACACCAATAAACACACAAATTAGAACAATGAACTGCTTAAAACCGCATATAAAAAAGAATTAGCGGCTTAATCAACAACAACAACAACAACATACAAATCATACAACCAAATTAGGGTTTTCTTATAACAAATACAAAATCACAAACAGAGATGGAAACCAACTTACCTATGATTCAGTTTCGAAGGATGATGATGAAGATAAATCAAAACAGGCGACTTCAGTGTTCCTTTGAAACCTCCGATTAACAGCCCCAAATTGTATATAGAACGTAAAATTGGAAACGCTTCTATAATTTCCAAAAACATCTTCCGGTAATTGATTAATTATTCAACCTTCCATATATAATCAAATGAGACTTTGAAAGAAGAATGAAGGAATTGATTAATTGAATGAGAATAGAGAGAATAGAGAAAAATGGCGCTCAAAAAATGAATTCTCTGGCTAAAGAGATATGCCACATAATGGTCAAATGGTCAAACATTATTTTGCTTTAGTATAAGAAATAGATATGCGACGATATACGTAGTAATTAAGTAACAAAAGTCTAACATTATATTCACCATCTTATAAAACAAAAGAAAACATGATAAAAATATATCAAAATTGTTGCGTTCATACATGACCAAGCACGAACAGCAGACATCAAAACAAGTCTCATGGTCTACAATAATACTGTTCTTCATGTATCACTTGACACCAAAATATACAGGCACACAGTTATAAAAAAATACTCTCAAAAATAATAACATCCGACCTGCCGGATTCGAACCAGCGACCTAAGGATAACTATGATATCACACTACAGTCCTCCGCTCTACCAACTGAGCTAAGGTCGGATTATGCTTTCTCTTGACATGAATTTTATATATTATAACATATTCATCTTTAATTTATTATTTGATAATTTATGTTCTAAACTTCAGAATATTAATATTATAAAATAGTTTAATGGTTCAATAGAAAGATGTAAATTTTAATATTACATAAGTCTTAATATTTTATTAATTAAGACTTAACATGGTAAAATTAAAGTTACATGTAACAGATTTAATTATTATCCATACCTCTATATTGTGATACAAGAAACTTACGTAGAGTTTCATCAAAGAGATACCATTGTCAGTGACGTTATGGACATTTGAAAATTTTCAATATTTTTAAGCTTTTTATGTATTTTAAAAAAATGTATATATACACATTAGGGCCTGATTTTCATTACTCGCCCGGGCCCAAAGAGTTTTTAGGATTTTCAGAAACGGCTTGTGTATGGATGATGTGGAAATCTACAAGTATGTTTTAGTGTTTATTGAGGAGCTAAAGGCATATGTGTTAAAGATTTATATTTCATGGGAACTAAAATCTTAGAATTTGTCCATGTCGCAGACACGAAAGGTGGACCAAAGGGCTCACGCAACCGAGTTTTGCTTCAAATCGGATGTTTTTCTAAACTAGTTTCCCTCTTTGAACTATGTAAGTTGGAACCCTTTATAAAGGTTTTAAGCTTCTTAAGTGCTTGCTGGTTTCTTTGTTCTATTGGTGCTCAGAGGTTTTGGAATCACAAAGATGTCTCTTAAACAATTGAGTTGCTTTTGATCTATTAATCTATTATTATAAACATACAAAAAGTAACTTCAAACATATTTTGAGTTTCTATTTTTTTGTGTGAATTCAAACTCCCAGCCTATCCAACAGTACGAAGTGCTTAACATTTGTAACCTAGACACATACATGTTCTCTTAAAGAAAACTCTTGATATGAATATATGATAATTCTATATTAGGAGACCTGTTTTAAACATGAATTATCATGCACCCTGTAGAATCCCAGGTTAACAGATGACGTGCCTATTGCCAGAGATCCACTGTTCCGGCAGAGGATTAGGAGATATGACTCAGTCAAAGATGCCAATCTTCCCGCCCATGTCCAACGTCTCTAAGTCACTGTTCCGACAGAGGATTGGGCGATGTGACTTCTCACTAAGCATTTAATGCTCCAGATGGCGTCGGAGACAAAAGGGATTAGAGGACATAATGGACGACTGGTTTGCTTAAGGAAAAAAACATACATTAACGAGAGAAATGACATCATATCCTAAAAAGGGAGTAATTCCCTACACTGCGACTGGACATTCTTGTTGTCTGACGGACTATCCAGCGACTCTTGTAGAACAAAATCCACCTCGAGTATGGAGCCTCGATTATATAAGCAAGACCGATGATCAAGCAAAGGGAGTAAGCAAAAAACATTCTCTGAGCTAGAATAGAAATAACTCTCCACATTGAATCCTCACATTCAATTTCAAGATCATAAATACATTCCAGTCTACTCATTATCATCTAAAAAATTCATACCAAGCCATGAGACTTACTCGCACGCCGGAGCTTGGTCACGGATCCCCCCCCCCCCCCCCCATGACAAGGCTAACAGTGTTCTTTTTTGTAAGATCATTTCGGCGAGTGGAGAACGACAATGGAGGGCAACGGGCACATCGTATGTTAGCCTGGGATTCGACACACCTGTTTTTTTTTTTTTCATTTCTTCTTGTTTCCTTTATTCAACTGAGAATTATTTCTTTTAGTATTGTAATTTGTGTTATTTATAATGATTTATGATTGGATTGATTGGTAACTCTACATAATGTGTGTAATCTCTTGACTTGTCAATTCAAACTAACCTCTTTCTTGTCCTTTTCTCCATCTCAATGCTACAAAAGGGAAGAAAGCAGACAAATCTTCTTGGATGTTAACCTTAATGCAACTGGATGCACAAGTTTATTGCTTTTAAGCGCGTTTTTATGACAACGTAAAATATTAATTCTAGATACACAAAGTTTCTCATTAGTAACCATTTAGATGCCGTGTCGGCTATTATACTTGTGGCATATGAAAGTCTTATTTAGGATGCTTGCTGCAAATCTTTTGGGTAGTAACCTCTCATATGGTTTTTCTTTTGCATGCCCTAGATAACCAACATTTTTTTTTCACAATAAGTTTTTATAAGTTTTGAGAACGGCATCCTATTTTATGTTTTGAATCATTAGTTAATACTGTATGATCTTATAACAACACTCACAATGATAAGTTGTAGGATGAACGTGGATAAATGAGCATGTTGACCAAATATTTAGAAAAATAGCCATTGACTTTATCTTTTTTTGAGAATAGTCCATCCAAAATCCACCAATTAGATAATTACAACTAAGCTAGTCAAAATGGTATGAATGATCGATACAAATCACGAATAACAACATAAAACACAAGAGAAGCGACAAAACGTGACGTAAAACTTTATTAGCTAACCCAAACCGAAAAAACTCCCCCCAAACCCTAGGGTAGCGTTTGGTATGCAGGAATGAGATGTGTAATGGAATGGATTATTGAGAGGGAATGAAAAAAATAGTGTTTGATTGGTCGATGGAATTGAATCGCCCATTCCAAAATGCATTCCATTCCCTCAAAATCATTCCATCCGTCCCCCCTGTTTTTTTCCATTCCATTCCCTCTTCGCCCTTCATTAACAACACCACAACCCATTACCGTTGCCACACCCACCACCACTATCATCCGCCGCCGTCACCTACCTTTGCCGCCACCACCACCGTCGCTGCCGTCACCCACTGTAGGTCCACCCGGAGGATCGAGTTAAACCTCTATTCCCTGTTTTCCGACAAACCAGAGAGTGCGGAATCCAAACGGGTAAGTTAAACCAAGTTACGAACACGTAAAACACAAGATTCACCGATTAACACTCCAATGTATTAATCTAGAAAACGGTTACAAAGCAATGTTTACAAGATGCTCTCATAAACTCTCAGTGTGTGTGTGTTTACAGTGTGTTCGCTCTCAAAGTCTATTCAGACTCGTACTGTGTTCTGTCTGTTGTGAGTGTATATATAGTGAAGCCATGACGAAATCCCATAGTCGACGAACACCCACGACGAACATACATCATTATGACGAAATCCAGTGATTTCGTCACATATGGGGATTTCGCCAACATGGGATTTCACCATAAGGGATTTCACCACAAGTGATTCCGTCACATGTTGGGCTTGGGCCATGGGCTTCATCATGTTGGGCCAAACACAAACAGAACACATAAACATAATCTAAAATGCAAACTGTACGCACGCAGTTGCATTTATATCAAACATTACGAAGTAACTAGCATACCGAGTCAAGACAGGAGGATGTCTTGACTACGGCCTTCACTTCGTAGCCGAGTCGAACCGAGTCGAGCCGTATCCACATAATATGTATCAACAAACTCCCCCTTGGATGCTGCTCGCGAGGTTCGTAATCTCGTTCTCCATCTCTTGATGGTTCATTCATTCTCGGAAAGGATCTTCAAAGACTTCACGTGTCACACATAGAAAGTGTATCAATAAACTTCTGCTTTTATCTAGGAAGTGTATCAATAAACTCCCCCTTTGATTATGCTTGTGAATATTTTGATCTTCAATACTTGAGATCCTTGTGGTGTTGATGATTGATCAGCGGCAACTCGATCATCTTTATCATTTGAGTGCCTTCACGTCGTGTCTTCATTCCGAAGCTTGTCATCAAACACGTTCTCCTCGCCTTTAGCATCTGCACATGCAAGAAAGCTAAACACGTAATGAGAACAAACTCTTGGAATATAGTTAACATAAACAAATGACACATATGAGACCAATTTTCATTCAACTACTGTCCGACAATTTAGTTTGAAAAGTTAACAGATTTTTCAATTTTGATTATTAACTTTCAAAACTTGCAAACTCTGACCGTTTATGAAGATTCAGTCGTTTTGGTTTTCATCATATTTCAGGCAACAACGAAGACTTGAGTTCCAACATCGGTTAATCAAAACTAAAGCAGAAATAAAATCTTTTTGACTTTTATAAAGTTTAAATTAAAACACACCTAAAATCTTTTTGGCATTTTGAATATTTCAAACTTAAAGACTGAAAGCCGTAAATCTTTACAATCTAATAAAAGCCATACCTAGGGGACACATGTCCCCCATCTAGAGCCTCTATTTCTCATTTTCCCACCATTTTCTAATCCTCTAAATCCCCTGATGTGAAACCCGACTCGGGCTCCATTTCTTCTATTCGGGTCCGTTTTTATCATTCCATATATAACTCACAATCCGATCAGTTTCCCATCTATTGCTCTTCTCTCACACGCTTTCTAATTGTTGGGGTTTATTTTCCTTCGTTTCTTCAATTTCCGCAGTCAAATATCTTAATAATCGAAGATCTTATTCTTACTTGAAACTATACGGTATGTATTTTATTTTTCTATTAATGTATGTTTGAATCTTTGATTTGTTTGTTGTTATCACTCAATAATCGAAGATCTTAGGGTTTTTTTCCTTTCTATCGTTTTTTTCAGCAGGCATTAAACTGATTATTCGAACAATCACGGTATGTATTTTAGTCCTCTATTACGGCGTCTTTGAATCTTTGTTTTGTTTGTTCTTATCACTGAATAATCTAATATCTTATGGTTATTTTCCTTTCTATCGTTATTTTGAACCGGCAATATACTGATTATCTCATTATATGATTCGGTTTATTTTTTGTAACCGTTGTTTGTAGGGTTTCAAGATTATGGAAAGTTCATCAAGGTATTTGCCTGATTGTTATGTTTGATATTTAGATGATTTGATATGTTTGTAGGGTTTCAAGATTATGTATCAATTTTTACACATTATTTAAATTTAAATTTTATAATTTTGATGATTTGTTTATTATATTTTCTGTTATGATTTCTTTTTATATTTTCTGTTTAATCTGTCTTTGTAAATGTTTTCTGCTTTTTTTTATGCTTTATGTCTTTGTTAGAAGATGTCTTTGTTAGAAGATGTCTTTGTTAGAAGATTTCTTTGTTGGAAGATTATTAATTTGTAGAGGCAAATTGGAAAATAATAATCCCACCATTGTGAAATTGGCCAATAATAATCCCAAGTCAGGAATTAGCCACCAATAATCCCACCTCGTCCATTTTTGGAAAATAATACTCCAAATGCTGACGTGGCACTTTTGTCGTTTAGTGACTGTGGATTATTATTTTCCAAAAATGGACGAGGTGGGATTATTGGTGGCTAATTCCTGACTTGGGATTATTATTGGCCAATTTCACAATGGTGGGATTATTATTTTCCAATTTGCCATTTGTAGAAATCTTGATGTCTATTTTTATATTTTATATGTTATATGTTATATATGTTTTGTATTTATTTTCTTTAAATACTTTAGAATCTGTATTCGATTTCATCTTATCATTTGTTTTGAACAGTATGCTTAACATGTTATTATTTTTTATTAATTTATTCTTTTTTGAATTTGAATCAGTATCAGGGAGCCTTCTTTCTGTAGAATTATGAATCGAGCAGATGAACTTATTATGGTAAATCATAAACTCTAACATGAATTATAAATTTTATTTTGTTGTTGTCATGAAATTCAATTTATTATTTTTGTGTTTTTTGTTTTATGTTAAGAGCGGATGAACTTCTTATGGTAATTCATCAACTTAATTTGTTTTTTTAATTTCCTTTTTGTAAGGGGATTCCATCTGACGCCGCGGCTAAAATGTGGGGTGTCGATAAAGGGCCTACTAATGTTCTTATAGAAACAGACGATGGGCGAACATTTGTTGTCTTTATAAGTGCAGCAAGTGGAAAGTTTTTCCTTTTCAAAGGATGGTCAGATGTCGTTACACATTTACGACTTCAGACAGGCGCTTTGGTAATCTTGAATCCTTTAGATTCTACCAGATTCAAACTAACATATTGTCTTAATGGTGTGAGTCCTGCCTGTTTCTGGACATCTCTCATATCTACATCTTCTTATTTGACTGTAAGATTATTTTTTATTTTATGTTAACTTCTCTTAATATATTGTTTTTTTCTTAACAGTTTACAAGTCTAATCTTTTTATTTTGTTTATCTTATCATTCTTACAGGTTATACCTGAGTGTATCCTGCCGAAGTCCCATGATTATACACTTACTGATTTAATTTCAACCATCCATTTATGCAACAAGACGTTTCATGCAACAAGACGTTTCATGTTGGTGGTATTGATGTTATTGTTAGTCTATATCATTTGGAGGCCGGTTGTTATTTTTTTTTACAAAATGGTTTGGTTATTCTTTCCATTTAACAATTTTTGGTAAAAATGACATTGAAATTAAATTTGATGATGTACATGTTGACGAGGTAACTATACATTTGCTGCTTCTTACTATATTTATATTTAATAATTAATATTTTAATAAATTTAAAAAATTTAATTATTTGTATATCTATTTTTTCAGGTCGATGTTGCACCTCTTACTTGTATAATAGATGGTACTCCGATTTCAGATGATCAGCCTGCTGTTGCTGAACAAGAAGGTGGACGTTATATTCGTTTTGTTTGTACGGCTGCTAAATTTTTTGTAAGTGTTAATATGTTTTTACTGATTACTAAATATTAAATATTATATACTTTTTGTTGACATAATATATAAATAATATTTTTTTTCTTATTACTTATTTATAATTTTTAAATCAATACAGCGGCTGCCTGATGATGTTTCAGCGAAGGCCAAACTGCATTTGAGTTTAAAAATGTCACTATCAGACTTATGCATGTTAGTCCTCCGATAGAGTTTAGTAACGGTACTAGACGTGAGACGAAAGAGAAAGGTTATGGTTATGCTTTAAAGAGGTGGTCAACATTCATGAATACCGCTGGCATTGAGGTGGGTGACATGGTTTATTTTTGTTTTGATGAACTTGAACAAGTTTTGATTGTTGAAAGGGTTGTTCCTCATGTTAGGCGTAGTTAGTACTTTTTTGACATTTAGTTTTCGACCTTTGGTTTACCACATTTAGTTATTTAGTTATGGTTATTATATTTAACAAGGATTATGGTTTTTAAGTTTTATTTACCACAACTTTTATTACCTTACCTGTTGTTTCAACGACTATTCTGACAACATATTATACAAATATTCCAAGTGTAAAAAGTTTAATATATGTTTTAAGTAATGCTGTATTCCCAATTGTCGCATCGCCAATTATCGTAGTATCAAAATAAACCATATAGAAAATAGTTTGAATATATAAACCATATTACATATATATTACAATATCAAAATAAACCATATAGACAAAAGTTTGAAAATTATTAACCATAATGTATAAGTTAAGAATATAGACAGTTAAGAATATATTATGTATAAGTTAGGTGATAACTACATTTAAGAATCATTCTTATAATGTATAAGTTAAAATGTTAAACAGGAAACTGATTCATATATAAGTATATATAAAATATAATATAAAATAAACCATATCATCAAATTATATATACATGTTATTTATATAGGTGTAAATAAGTATAATTTATTGATACTACTATTCCTTGAAATATATAAGGTTACCTAAAATAGGTTTACTTATGTAATTAATTTGTATTATATGATTAAGTGTAATTTTTTATATTTATTATAATTATAATTTATAATGGTAACCGTAAATATAGTAACCGTAAATGATGTATACTTATTTTTAGAAATAATATGTAAATGATTTCAATTTTGATTTCATTATCTGTAAATTTATATGTATTTATACTAAAGAATACGACTTAATAAATGGTTAATATATTTTGGAAAATTGGTTTTTAATAAACCAACCTTTGTCCCGTTGGTAAATAATAATCTTACCTACGTAATTGGTATACAATAATCCTATCTATCAACATGTTGGTACTCAATGAACTTCCGTTAATTTTTTTTAACTGAAGTTAATTTTTAAGTTTTATTTATTACATAAAAAGTCTCTGTATTTGTAATTTACTAGTTTTAACTATATTATAAAACAAAAAAACCTCAAGGGACTGTAATTTACTAGTTTTAAAATAGTTAAAACTAGTAAATTACAACTACAGGGACTGTTTGTGTAATAAATAAAACTTAAAAACTAACTTCAGTTAAAAAAAAATTAACGGAAGTTCATTGAGTACCAAAATGTTGATAGGTAGGATCATTGTATACCAATTACGTAGGTAAGATTATTATTTACCAACGGGACAAAGGTTGGTTTATTAAAAACCAATTTTCCATATATTTTTTGTAAGAATATGCAAATTGAAAATATTCATTAATTATATATGTTTTAGTGTTGTTATAGTGTTGTTATTTTTGTTATTGATTGTTGATAGTTAGTTGTTGATATTTCTAATTATTTTTTATAATTGATAATTGATTATATTGATTGATTTATGTTGATTATGATTAAATTTTATGTATTCCTTATATACTTTTCATATTTATCCTATAAGTACTTTTTCATAACTCCATTCATTTTATCATTGTGTCATTCATATCTTCACATTCTTTTGGTTACCTTTTACACTTACACTTCTTATTCTTATATATGATTGCATTATATGATATTATTTTTGCAATAAAACACTATTTTTTTAAACTCTGTTTTACGTCCAAAAATGTTTATGCATTTGGTTTCGTTTAATATTTTGCGTTGGTTTTTCTTTTTTGTGATGCGTATATTGAAGTATGTTTTGCTCCGTGTCATAGATATTATGGAGAACCATAACATCACTATGTTGAGAGCTGTTGATGCATTTCAAGAGCAGTTTTCTATGAAGGTTAGGGTGATCAGGGTTTGGGAACACCCTGAAAGGCGGAATCCAAGTCAACTATACTCATTGGACATGATTCTAATTGATGAAGAGGTTTATTTAAATTTTATCTATTTATCAATATATATTAAAATTTGTACTTTATTATACTATTAGACTATTTTATTAATATTTATTTTATTATTTTTTTCATATATTATACAGGGTACAAAGATGGAAGCAACATGTTTGAATCGAGTGTTACGAAAATTTCAACAATCATTAGTGGAAAAGCAATGTTTACTTATCCGAAATCCAACTATCGGTTTTAATAACTCTACTTACAGGTATGTTGACAATCAAAACAGGTTATGTTTCCAGGGTACAACCCAAGCTATTCAATGTGAAGATATTGGTGGATCTCCTTATGGCTTTGATTTCACGAGTTTTGATGATATCTTGAACAATAATGCTGTTTCAAACTCTACAGTTGGTATGTATATGAATTTATGTTTTAAAAATGTAATTTTGTTTTTCATTAAAAGTTTTGTTTTTTACTGAATAACCACATCTTATTGATCGATATTGTATTGTTGTAGATGTCATTGGTTATTTGACTCGCTCATTTCCAAAAGAGACTGTAAATAACAAAGCAAGTGGAAAGCAATCTGTTAAAGTTACCATAGAGATTTCAGATCTGGAGTTAGCATCCTAATAATTATGTTAGAATGCAGTATACATATGATTGTTAAAATTAATAGTAATTATAGTTGTATTGATTTAACATAAATATATAAGTTAACATATTAAACTTTTCCTTTACTCTTTTTTATGGATTCTTCAGGCGTCGGACATTATTTCTTACTCTATGGGATCAATACTGTGATCAAGTTTTGTCGTTTTTTGAGACTATCAAAGGGAAAAATGTTCATGCAATCATTATATTGCAGTTTGGGAAGGTCAAGTGGTGGAATGGTTTGTTTTCAATCCTTATTAAATTTTTTTCTGCTGTATCCCTGTAAATTGCTTATTATATTGTAAACTTTATATTCAGATTTATTATATTAATTTTTTTAACTTTTTTATTTCCCACTGTTTCTTACTAGGTGTTGCGTATGTTAACAATTCATACACGGTTAGTCGTGTTTTTTGCAATCATGATTGTCCTGAAACCGATCAGTTCAGAAACAGGTTTAATAAATATTCAATGTATTCTTTCTTACTTAGTTTATCGTTATTTAACTTTTATTATTTTTTAATTTTTTGATCAACCTAAAGTTTATTATAATATATGTTCATTTTTTATTTCTTTAACAGTTTGATTTAAAATTCTGTTGAGGTAACTGAATCCACGAGCCTTGGTTCCATGGGAAAGTCTGTTGAAGAGGAATTCTTGCAGAGCAAAGATTTTTTCAATATTTGTGATGTATTTTCGTTTACGACGGTATACTTTTTTGTTACTATTAAATTGTACACTACAAGTTAGATGTATACATTATTAAGTTATTATATACTTATTCAGGTTTGCAAGGTCATTGTTGTGGGTAATATAATGGGTGTTTACAAAGATGAAGGATGGTTCTATGAGGGTTGCAATAAATGTAACAAGAAGATCAACAAAGTTGTTAATCTGAGCGATGAAACACAGGCATCAGGTTCAGCTGTAACAAAAGAGGTTCTTACCTGTATCTCTGATCGTTGTGCTTTTAAAACTATAACTTCTTCTCTGAAGTAAGTGAATATACCTTCCGAACCTTTTTTTACATGCACGTCCTATTATTTATTAATTTATAATATGAACATACCCATATTCACTAGGTACAAGATTCAACTTAGAGTTCAAGACCCTTCTGCCTCTGTTACACTTACTTTGTTTGATCATGAAGCACGGAAGTTGGTAGGAAAGTCTGTTGATGAGATTCTTAATGCCAACCCTGAATTTGTAAGTTTACATTTAGTAAGCATTTTGTTTTTATTTTTAATTTACTTAAATTTTCATATTTTCTGATAAGTGATAAATATTTTTTTTTGTCAGCGTTCTGATGCTATGAAGATTCCTGCTGAAGTAGATGCGTTGGTTGGCCAGACTGTTGCTTTTAAAATAGCCGCTACCCACTATGTCTTGAAGTATAACATCCATAAGTATGGTATACTCAAGTTGACTGTGGATCCAAACGTTATATCTCAGCTTCAAGACAAGCAATCTTCTTCCCAGATAAGTGTATGTTATATACAAATTTGGACCTTATTGTTTTACATTTTCAACATTGTAGTATCCTGAAGTCTATATATTTGTTTTAATTATTTTTTTAAAAAATTATGCAATCTTCTCAGAATTGTTCTCTGAATATCGATGTTTCCGAATTTCTGTCTCAGTCATCTGATGGTTTGAAGGTCATTGTGTGAATTATTGTTTTCTTTTCAATTGTTTTATTTTCATATATGTTCAATTATTCGTTGCCTTTCTCACCTGTTAAATTTATTTTTCTTAGGACTATGGTGTCAAAGGAAGCCAGAACACGACTCTTGTATCTAACATGGCGAGCACCGTTTCACCTGTTGCTTTGGATGTCACTGATACTCCTGCTTCCGTGTTAGTTAAGGATGACGTGAAGCGAAACTTGGTTGAAGTCTATGATGTTGATGAAGATTCTCAGATGTCTGCAACAAAGGTCCATAAATCTGGCGAGGTTAAGGATGCAAATAGTGCAGAGAAGATGAACCTCATCATTCCTAAAATCGAGAAATAGTTGTGGAAGTTTTCATATCATTACGTTATTGGTTGTTTTATTGGTGTTCTCTAAAACAATACATTGTTTGAATGCGTGGTTTTGGTATTTGGTTTTTATTGGTGTCGTCTAAAACAATACTCGGTTTGAATTTGGATGATTTGATATTTTGTTATGAATAATAAGCATTTTTTGAATTTAGTTTATTTTTATTTCCAGTTTTATGATTATTGTTTTCATTTCAGTTAAATCCCAAGCATACTATATTATAACTATTAATGTAGTAATGTAATATGATAACATAAATGTAATTCATTCAGTAGAATAGAAAATTTAAAAAAATTATGAAAAAAAATTATTTAGAGACATTAATTATGTTGACTTATAGTTGATAACATCTTTTTTAAAATAAGATAAAAATAATAAAATTTTTAACAATTACAGAAAGCGTACCTAAGTTTTTTAAATTTTTTTCATTTCCATATATAATTTTCGTCATAAATAATATTTAAATAGTAATAACGTATGATTACCTTAAATACATGAGTTACTAAATATATGGAAGAAAATAAGCCTTTATTTATTATAGAACCTTATGACTTTAATCTATATCCATAATTAAGGTTATTTCCTTTTTAATTCTTATAGATATAGAACCTTATTTATATGTACACTCATTTATTCACACAACAAAGAATTTCTTCACACAACAAACAATTCACTCATCTACTTTTACAAACTATAATATTGTTCACACCGCTTTTACGTTATATAAGGTACGTGTTCTGAAATCAGTATATCTTTATTTATGTGCAACATAATTTGATAACAAATTATTCATTGCTTTATAGAAAATGTCAGAAATTCGAAAACATACATCCGCATCAAGTTCCGAGTTTCGTAACATAAATGTGAATTCAACAAATCCTTTGTCTGATATATCTAACGGTATGTCCTTTTATCAACTGTCTGTTTTGAAGTAGTATTGATGCGTTTTTGTTTTTCATTTCATTTCACTTTTTACTAATTCAAATCTCATCTCAGTTGATATATGCAATAATAATGACAACTCTGAGGTTGTTGAAAGAAAAAAATCTAGAAGAATATATTCGAATAATAAAAGATTCAATACAATCTCATCGCCGAGTCAATCCACAGTCAATTATTCAATTCCTAATAATGAACAAAATTTTTGCCCGTACACACCTTCCATGTATAACAGATCATCTACTACCCGTGGAATAAACATCAATTTTTCTTGCGGGTTATCATCTTCGGAAATTCCTAACACCAATGTTTCTTCGTCATATCCTTTGTATGATATTTCCAATGGTATTTTATTTTGTACTCTATATACGTAAGTTTATTAAAAAAATATATTTTATATATTTAACTAATGGATATGTCATTTTTCTTGATATACGTAATGTAGAAAAAGATGAGGCTGCTAAAAGAAGGAAGGCGAGACGACTATATTTGAATAGCAAAAGATTAAATAAGATCTCATCACATACTCAATCGATTTTAACTTCTTCTACTAAAAATAAAGAGAATATTAATCCAAACACAACTTTTACGTTGAACAGATCATCTTTTAGTGTCTTATCAAGTATCAATGTCTCTTCCACTGTATCTAAATTTAATTCAGGTAAGAATTTTGTAGGTCCACCCGGAGGATCGAGTAACCTATATTCCCTGTTTTCCGACAAACCCGAAAGTGCGGAATCCAAACGGGTAAGTTAAACCAAGTTACGAACACGTAAGACACAATATTCAACGTTTAACACTCAATGTATTAATGCTAGAAAACGGTTACAATACGGTGTTTACAAATGGTCTCTGTAAACTCTCAGTGTGTGTGTGTTACAATGTGTTCGCTCGCAAATCTATTCAGACTTGTCTAACTATGTTCTGTCTGATGTCTGGGTATTTATACTAACAACATGACGAAATCCAGTCCCAGACGAAAACCCATCGACGAACACCAAAGGTCTCAACGAAATCACAAGACTTCAACGAAATCACATGTGATTTCGTCACACATGTGATTTCACCAACATGTGATTTCGCCATAATATCTTGATTAAATCAAAGTGATTTCGTCACTTTGATGTGCTGGTCTTCGTCCAAAGATGTAGCAGCCCAAAACAAATGCAAGTGGCCCAAGTTTAGTCAAAGGCCCACTTCAAGAATTACGGCCCAAATGAAGAGAATCGGCCCAGACAAGTTTCTGATATAAGTTTTCACCAATTTCAACAACCATGACATCATCATCACAATGATGATGTCATGGTGATGTGTCACGGGACTTGGTTGCGGCGCTCCGTGCTTCGCGTGTCGAACTCTGGGGCGCACGACGGAGGAATGTCGTGACGTCGGGCTTGAGCCGGACCTAACCGAGTCGAGTCGCGTCCACATAAAGTGTACCAACAAACTCCCCCTTGGACGCTACTCGTGAGGTTCGTCTTCCGTGTCTTTTGTGTCGGAGGATCTTCAAAGGTCTTCACGTGTCACAGTCAGGGAGTGTATCAACAAACTCCCCCTTGAATGATGCTCATGAATCTTTTGATCTTCAAAACTTTAGATCCTTGTGGTGTTGATGAGTGATCAACTGCAATCTGATCATCTTGATCTTCTGATTGCATCAACGTCGTGTCTTCACTTTACGGCTTGTCATCTGACACGTTCTTTTCGCCTTTAGCTGATTCTGATGTCGCATCTGCACATACAAGAAAGCTAAACACGTAATGAGAACAACCGCTTGCAATATAATTATCATTTAAACAAACGACACATATAAGATCAAATCTCAATCAAACACCGATAGACAACAGTTTGAAAGTTTAGAAAATGATCAATTTTAATCCCTTACTTTCAAAACTTGTTAACTTCGACAGTTTATAAGGATGCAATTGTTTTCCAGCTTACAATCAGGATTTTGGGTAGGATAGACTCGAGTTCCAACATCGGTCAATCAAAAATAAACTAGAAGCAAAATCTTTTTGGATTTTATAAAGTTTATATTAAAACACACCTAAAATCTTTTTGAAATTTTTCATTTCTCAAATTTAAAGACAGAAAACAATAAATAAATATATACAAAGATGAAGAAACTGAAAACAGTAAACAAATATTTACAGACATTCTTTTTGCGAGTTTCGAGGGTAAGAGAATCATATCAGTGTACGGTCACGCCAAAACGCTCTTTTTGTTCAATTAGTTAACATTTAGATAAGCATCCTATAACAATTATCGGTATTGTTGTCCACTTAAGCTCAACTTATCAGATGTAATCATGGCGAGGGGATACGTTAAGGTATGATTTATACTTACCGACCGGTGTTCATCAACATCACGACACATTCCCGTATCAAGGTATGCATGAGAGTTCATCTTACTGGTGAGTATACCATTTATCATCTGTTTTGACGTATATGAAAATGTGAGAAACTCACTTATTTTGATTGAAAACAAGCCTTATGTGATAGAATCACTTATTGATGAGGAACTTGAATTTCAGATGCATGAGGGCACAGGAGCAAGTTCGTGAACAGGTCAGTACTTTCGTACAACAGAGAGACGAACATGACTCCCGGATAAATGTGATATATTATCACTTGTTTTGTGGACATGTGATTGTTGATCACTTATTGAGGTCGTATGCAGTATGTACACGTATGTATGATATCATGGAAGATCTAGACTTCGTCTCCGTTTTGTTTCGGTAAAAGAAACAACCATGATACCCAGATGATAAACAGCATAAAGACCACATATCTCAGAACCTCGGCAATCTCTCAAACGAAATTTCGGTACTAAGACCATATGCCAATGAGTGGTTCCCACCTGGTCTTCAGTCGATTTAGGATTTATATCACCCTGCACACTTTAAAATGATTGTGAGCCTACTGATACATCTTATATAGAGCTGCTTAAACATTTTTCATTTTCAAGTTCAGTTCGAAGAGGTTTCGACAGACCACTGATTTACTATCATTTTCACCTTTTCTCGCCAGGAAACTCTTTTTTGTTTTTCTATTGTTTTTGGGTTTTGAAATTTTTCACTGTTTTTGAATTTTTCAAATTTGGATTTACTCCCCCTAAAATCAACAAACTAAGATAAATTTAAAAGACACAAAGATATTTATAAAAAGGATTTCCCGATGTCGGTTAACTCATGTTTTACCTCAATGTCGTTTACCAAAAATAAGTTAATCAGAAATGATTTATCGAATTTTGGAAAAATCAGTTGGCACGTCGGTAAGCGGTGCGGACCATGACAACATTGACGAGTTTCATAGTGAAACAATCACGTGTGAGGTGATATTCGAGATCAACGTGTCTGGCCAAAGAGTGTTGTACGAGAGGATAACAATTTATAAAGCAGCTTAAATATCGACAAGTATAGGAGAGAATAGAAATTTAAAACCGTATCCTGCAACTGCTTCGTGCATTACAATGAATCTGAGTGCTCTCCCAAACTGGATATCCACCCGGTGTGGATTTCAAAGTCGATTTTGTAGCTACTTAGAAATCTCTTCACAGCAACAAGATCAAAAACCTTTGGTTCCGGCTGGTCTTCCACATTGCACCAGCGAAGGTCTTTGACTTTCTCTTTAGAAGTAGTGTGCGGTTGTTCAATCCATGCCAAGGCATCCGCACACCCGGTTGGTTTGTTCAACAAACACATTTTCTTCAATCACACTGCGAAGAAATGTACACTGCACGTTCATCTTGTTGATTTTGAACATCAGACGTGCTGCAGGTGCGTACATTTTGATTGAATCTATCCTGGGGACCCGATTAAAGCCTTTAACAATCAAACTTTGGTATGATTTTTCATTTTGTCGAAGGTTTTCAATTTCTTTCGACAGACAATTCTGTCTTCTTTTCTTTTTCTCTCCATTAAAGGCAACAACTTCTTTTGTCGCCGTTCTTATGCATGAACACTCCGCTATCAACAATCCTATGACTATCAATAGTTCCTCCTGGAACATCCTGCACACTCACTCAGAGATTAGTTGGAGAGGGGGACCCAAGCCTTCATAGACTTAGGTTGCCCCTGAGAATTAAGAAATGTAATTTCAATCTCTTGATGATTTGGAAATTTCACGCCTCCCCCTGAACCTTCACCCGTTTTAGGTTTCCAAAACTGTTTCCGTTTACCAGATTGTGTATCATTTACAGATTTAGAAATATCCGGTTTTAACGGTTGCGACAAAATTGGTTTCCTTTTAACAGTTTCTGGTTTTAAAGCCTTTTCGATCATCTTGTTGATTTTGACAACTCTGAGGTTGTTGAAAGAAAAAAATCTAGAAGAATATATTCGAATAATAAAAGATTCAATACAATCTCATCGCCGAGTCAATCCACAGTCAATTATTCAATTCCTAATAATGAACAAAATTTTTGCCCGTACACACCTTCCATGTATAACAGATCATCTACTACCCGTGGAATAAACATCAATTTTTCTTGCGGGTTATCATCTTCGGAAATTCCTAACACCAATGTTTCTTCGTCATATCCTTTGTATGATATTTCCAATGGTATTTTATTTTGTACTCTATATACGTAAGTTTATTAAAAAAATATATTTTATATATTTAACTAATGGATATGTCATTTTTCTTGATATACGTAATGTAGAAAAAGATGAGGCTGCTAAAAGAAGGAAGGCGAGACGACTATATTTGAATAGCAAAAGATTAAATAAGATCTCATCACATACTCAATCGATTTTAACTTCTTCTACTAAAAATAAAGAGAATATTAATCCGAACACAACTTTTACGTTGAACAGATCATCTTTTAGTGTCTTATCAAGTATCAATGTCTCTTCCACTGTATCTAAATTTAATTCAGGTAAGAATTTTGTAGGTCCACCCGGAGGATCGAGTAACCTATATTCCCTGTTTTCCGACAAACCCGAAAGTGCGGAATCCAAACGGGCAAGTTAAACCAAGTTACGAACACGTAAGACACAATATTCAACGATTAACACTCAATGTATTAATGCTAGAAAACGGTTACAATACGGTGTTTACAAATGGTCTCTGTAAACTCTCAGTGTGTGTGTTACAATGTGTTCGCTCGCAAATCTATTCAGACTTGTCTAACTATGTTCTGTCTGATGTCTGGGTATTTATACTAACAACATGACGAAATCCAGTCCCAGACGAAAACCCATCGACGAACACCAAAGGTCTCAACGAAATCACAAGACTTCAACGAAATCACATGTGATTTCGTCACACATGTGATTTCACCAACATGTGATTTCGCCATAATATCTTGATTAAATCAAAGTGATTTCGTCACTTTGATGTGCTGGTCTTCGTCCAAAGATGTAGCAGCCCAAAACAAATGCAAGTGGCCCAAGTTTAGTCAAAGGCCCACTTCAAGAATTACGGCCCAAATGAAGAGAATCGGCCCAGACAAGTTTCTGATATAAGCTTTCACCAATTTCAACAACCATGACATCATCATGACATCACAATGATGATGTCATGGTGATGTGTCACGGGACTTGGTTGCGGCGCTCCGTGCTTCGCGTGTCGAACTCTGGGGCGCACGACGGAGGAATGTCGTGACGTCGGGCTTGAGCCGGACCTAACCGAGTCGACCCGAACCGAATCGAACCGAGTCGAGTCGCGTCCACATAAAGTGTACCAACAAATTTATATTTTTCGTCCTTATCAATTTCTTAAAATAGATTTTTATGATTCACATTTTTTATGTTACTACATATGTTTTTCTTTAGGAAATTGTCCATCATCAAGTTTCGGGATTAAAGAAATAACTTCTATAAGTCCCTCTTCTTTTACTAATCCAGGTAATTTCTTTAAATTAATTATTTTTGATGAACCATTAATTTTATGAAATATATGTTTATATATTGTTAAATATTAGATATTTTGATTCTGTTTTATTTTATATGTTATTATTTAATTTAATTTTCTATTATTTGTTATACCTAATTTATAGGAAACATTGCATCTTCCAGTGGTATTCTAACAAATATTACAAGCAATTCATCATCATCTTCAAGTGTTGACATCATACCTACGTCTTCATCAAGAATTTCACCAAACACTGTTCTCGCATCAGACAACGTTTCAACATTGACAAAAATCTCATCTGGAAAGCGAAAATTAGTGAGAAGACGTAGAGACTTAACACCTATACCTATTATTGATTTGACAGCAGATGATGATAACGATGTTCCTGAAATCATAAATCAACATTTAAAAGGTGTTTCTAAAGGTAAAGCGGATCCTCTTTTATTTATTACTGCTTTACATATTGTTTTTTATATTTTGTTTATAACAACATAGATTTTAAAGGTTTAATATTATTCTTTTAACTGAAATACAAAAAAAAAACATACAGACTACTTGGATAATGGTGACCAGATAATCGTTTGTGGATCATGTAACGCAAAGATATGGAAAGCAGAGGCGGATAGGGGTGAAAAAAAGCGAAATAAAGTTAACTATTCAATTTGCTGTTCGTACGGTAAAGTTTTGGTACCTGATTTAAAACAGTCTCCAGATATTTTGAAAGATCTATATGTTGGCACCAATGCGAAGAGCAATTTTTTTCAAAAATACATTCGCCGTTATAATTCTATGTTCTCATTTACATCTATGGGAGGAAGGATTGACAAAAGTATCAACCGTGGAAATGCTCCTTATATCTTTCGATTAAGTGGTCAAAATTATCATAATATCGGTAGTCTGTTACCTGATGATGGAGATGAGCCAAAATTCAGCCAGTTGTATATATACGACACAGATAATGAAATATTTAATCGACAAAATGCTGTTGGGTATGTCTTTATGTCTTACTCTTTATAATATAATATATTTAATATTTAATTTTTATTTGATATGCTATTAATGTTAGTAATAGAGATGTAACCATTATAAATCCATACTATTTGTTTATTTTACAGGGGCTCAAACACTTCTTTTTCGATAACTGAGAAGGCTTTTGATTTTCAGATCATTGAGGAACTTAAAGTTATGTTAGACACTAACAATGCTTTGGTTAAAAGTTATAGACAAGCTAGAAATTGTTTAAATGAAAACCCTTACATCGACTTGAAGCTTCGTCTTATTGGTAAACGAGCCAAAGATGGTAGAACATATAACCTTCCTGAAGCTTCTGAAGTTGCGGCATTAGTTATTGGAGATTTTACTCAAGCTGTTGAAAATCGTGATATAGATGTGAAAACCAAATCTGGTCGGCTTGAGCGCATAAGTGAATTACATCCTTCTTATCTTTCTCTACAATACCCTCTTCTATTTCCATATGGAGAAGATATGTACAGTGACATTCTTCATAGAGGTCTGACTGTAGACACGAAGAGCAAACGTCCAATGTGTACTATGCGTGAGTTCTTTGCCTATAGATTACAAGATCGTGTCGATAAGTTTTTTGTTATCCATAATGCAAAACGACTTTTCCAGCAATTTGTTGTTGATGCTTACACTATGATTGAGAGTGAAAGGTTGTTTTACATACGGCGACAACAAACGCATTTGAGGTCAGAAAGTTTTCAGAATATACAGAATGCAAATAATTCTGGCAAAAAAGATATGTCAAAAATTGGAACACGTATCTTTATTCCATCTTCTTTCACTGGCGGTTCTCGATATATGATGCAAAATTACTTAGATGCAATGTCTTTGTGCAAATGGTTTGGGTATCCAGATTTTTTCATTACTATAACATGTAATCCAAAATGGCCGGAAGTTGAAAGGTTTTTAAAAGATACCACCATAAGGCCTGAAGATAGACCAGACATTTTGTGTCGAATTTTCAAGATGAAACTAGATTCTCTAACAAAAGACTTGAAAGAAGGCAACTTGCTGGGTAGAGTTAACTCTGGTATGTTCACTTTATACTTTAAAATTTAAAGGCTAAAGTTTTTTAAATAATCTTAATTTACTTTTTATTAATATTATTATTATTATTAATCTATGTATATTGTTGATAACATAATTTAGTTATATATTTTTTTTCTAATATTATTTTTTTTGTGATTGTACTTTGAAGTTGTCTATACTGTCAAATTCCAAAAACGCGGACTTCCTCATGCACACATATGTGTATTCATGCATCCAGACAGCAAGATACTATCGGTTGACCAACTAGATCCAATCATTTCTGCCGAAATTCCAGACAAAGCCGAAGATCCTGAGTTATATAAACTTGTGGCAGACTACATGATTCATGGTCCGTGTGGTGCTCTAAATGTGAATTCTCCTTGCATGGTCGATCGTAAATGCTCCAAGAAGTTTCCTAAAAAATTTGTTAACGAAACATGCTTGGATAAGAAAGGATTTCCAGTTTATCGTAGAAGGGATTCTGGCCATTCTGTTGTTAAATCCCGTTTGAACGTAGACAATAGATATGTTGTTCCATATAGTAAAGTGCTGTTAAAAAGATACCAGGCGCATATTAATGTTGAATGGTGCAACCAACTTGGTTCTATCAAATATTTGTTCAAGTACATTAACAAAGGCCCAGATAGAACTACGCTTAGAGTTGTTGAAAGTGGAAATCAGGATGAGCAGGAACCTGTAGTCGATGAGACAGAAAAGTATTACGATTGCCGGTATATTTCTGCATGCGAATCTGCTTGGAGGATCTTTTCCTATGATGTTCATTATCGTTATCCTGCAGTTATTCGACTTCCGTTTCATTTACCGGGCCAACAAAACGTAGTATATGGTGCAGACGATGACATTGACGAGGTTCTTAACAAACCATCTGTTGCTTCTACTATGTTCTTATCTTGGATGAAGTGTAATGAAAGATTGCCTGAGGCACGTGAGCTTACTTAGGTTGAGTTTCCTTCAAAATATGTTTTTAAATTAAATACTCGCAGTTGGGATGTAAGGAAACGACATCCTTCAATTGGTAGGATTCATTCGGTGTTTCCTTCCGCTGGTGAAGCATACTACCTAAGAATATTATTGAACAAAGTAAAGGGTCCAAAATCTTTTGAAGATATTCGTACTGTAAACGGTACTTTGTATCCAACTTTCAGGGACACATGTTATGCGGTAGGGCTTTTGGATTCTCCCACTAGATACATCATCAGACTAATCTTCGCCTGAGGTTGATATTTCCTCATCTGAACTCCTTGAATCACCAGAACAATCTTCATCTGAAGATTCACCACCACTGGCGGAAGATTCTCCACCACTGGCGTGCTTCAAATTCTTTAGCAGTTTCAGCAAAACAAGATGCTCCTCCCTGATCACCAATGCCTAATTGCATTGACCAGTCATAACCTTCATCTATTTGCACCACAAGAGCCTGATTGGTGTTCGATGGTCCTGCTTGATTGTTTGCAGGGACCAAGGTGCGATCATCATTCCTGGCTTGATTCTGATTCGCCTGGTTGCCTTGACCTCTGAAAGGATTCTGGTTCCCATGCTGAGCTGGCTTTGTGCATTCATGCTTGAAATGACCATGTTCACCACAGTTAAAGCACTTGATGGACTGCTTGTCGAACCCATACTTGGTATCTTTCTTGCTTTCCAAGCTGGTTCTACCCGTCCGTTGCATGAAGTCTTTAGCTCGCCTAACAGCACTAGCGAAAGCCCATTTGATGTACATCATATCCATCTCTTCTTTATCGATCTGCTGATAATCTTCTTGAGTTAGATTGATGTTTCTGATCTGCCCTGCAATCAACCCACAATACGAGCTCACCAATGTGTTTAGTATCTCCATATGATCTTTAGCTACTTCAATGCTAACTTTGGAGAAGTTTGACGTGTCAAGCCGTACTGTATTTGACTTTGATGGCTGACCAGCAGATGATGTGCTTCCATAACAAGCATGTTGTTGAACAGGAAGTGGATTCCCATACAAATCAGTTGCTACGGTAGATGGCCGATAGCTTTGCTGTTGGGGAACTGGATGTAGTGGATTTCCATACAAGTCTGTGGTTGGAGCTGGCTTTACAGGAACTTTTATCGTATTGCCATATAAATCTGTGCTTGTGACAAACACCGTTTGAAGTGGAGCACTTGCAGAAGTACTAGAAGCCCCATAATACATATCAGGATTTTGTCGCACTGGAACCCTTTTTGCCTTTAGGGTTTCTTCCTGATCTTTGTTCTCCAAGAGCTGACCGAAGTCATTGATATTTGTCGTAGCCAATGTGCCATTGTATTTCAGGATTTCCAAGAAACCATTCCATTGAGGTGGCAGTGCATCGGCAAACTTTGTGACAACCTGTGCTGGAGTTGTTTCTACCGCAAAATTACTCAATTCAGTCAGCAAGTGATGAAATCGACTTGTCATATCTCCCAAAGATTCATTTTCTATACATGTGAAGCCATCAAACTCCTTCTTGAGTAAATCATGTCGCAATTGACGTGACTTTTCATTTCCTAGACCCCTTGTCTTCAATGCATCCCATAATCGCTTTGACGTCTTGAAGCTGACAAACTGATGATATATATCCTTGCTCAACGCCTGAGTCATAATAGCATATGCTTTCTTTTCTAAATCATATGCCTTCTTCTCGTCTTCCGTAAGATCTGCATATGTCGCGGCAGTTAAAGCGGCAACCTCAAGAGCTTGATCGAAATCTGTAATAAAACATAACCACAATTTCGTGTTTTGCCCTAGGACAAATGTATGGAATCTATCTACCCATCCAGGATATTCATTTATGTGCATCAATTTCGGTGGGCGATTTAGACTTACGGTCTCGCTTTCGCTTAGGAGTATACTTTAAATACTTGGAGTTTGGTTTGAAACAAACGCCCATTGACCTGTCGACATTGGATTCGCTTGCGAAGATGCGGGTGCGGGAGATTCTACCCATGATGGCGACAACCGCGTGTTTGTATACTTAATTTCCGTATTAGATGCGGATGTGGGAGATTCGGCCCATGATGGAGATAAACGCGTGTTTATATACTTGCTCTCTTCAGTTGACGGAGTACCCCACCAATTCGGATTCATTTTCAATATATAATGAAGAGTACCTGGTTAAAACTAGGGGTGTTCACGAACCGATCCAATCCGAGCGAGGGTCTGCTCGAGATCAGATCGAATTACAACCGATCAGATCGGTTCGGTTCGAATTTATAAAACCGAGCATAAAAGTGGTGCTCAGGATCGGTTCGAATTTAAATCGATCGGATCGGTTTCGATCGGTTTCGCTCGGTTTTTCTCAACACCTAAATTAACAAATGTGCAGCAACAACAAAAACTGAAATCATGACTTAAGTAAAACATGTCCAAAAGATCGAAAAACACATATTATACTAATAATGAGATGACAAAGAAATTAGTTGAAAAAAATGAACAAACAACAAACATATTTTAATCTTCCAGCGTTGAAAATATGGGACCAAATCTTCCATTAGTTGAAATTAGTTGATAAAGAAACGAAGACATGGGACCAGCGTAGGCAGAAGAAATGATGGCTGGGTACTTCAGTCGCCGGAATCGCCGGAATCGCCGGAGCTAGGGCATTGTGTGCGTGAGTGTGAGTGTGTTTCGTCTGAGTGTGTGTCTGTGTGACTGCGTATAATCAGATTTTAGATGTAGGTTTAGGGTAAGGAAGGAATGGGTTGTGGGTATTGGGCTAGTTATTTTTATGGGCTAAGTATATGAAAGGGCCTTGTATTTTGTTGGGATATTTTATGCTTATATTAATTAAATATATATTAATTATTTAATAAAAAATAATTCAAGCGAAACCGATCGATCGACGAGCGAGCGGACCCTTGCTCATGTTTGGATCATTTTCAAATCGAACCGATCCGAGCGGCTCATTAACAAACTGAGCGTGAATCGAACGATCATTTTTCGAGCAATTTTTGAGCGATCGTTGAGCGATCTTCGATCGTCGAGCAGTTTGGACAGCCCTAGTTAAAACACTCAAAACAATCAGTTAAATATGAATTTGAAAGCTTCTGTTTGAAAATTACAAGAATGTTTGACGAAATCTTGGAGGTTTTCGTCGAGGTCAAATGTTGATGAAATCAGGTGTTTTCGTCAAGGGTGAGATGGGACGAAATCAGGGTGTTTTCATCAAGGGTGAGATGGCACGAAATCAGGGTGTTTTCATCAAGGGTGATTTCGTTGACAAGTGGTACAGGAGATATTTTTCAAACCTTATCCTCTGACACAAAGACTTCCTTTTCAAACACACATGCTTTCGGTTCTCTATTTCAACAACAAATCATCACATGTACACAATAGTCAATACACTTGCATTTTAATATTACTAAACACAATAAAAATATTAATTCAAACACAAGGCAGATCAAAAGCAGCAAGTATTCAAGAACACTTTGAAGATGGACAAGAACAACTTGAATATTCTGGCCAAGTTTTCACCAGACAAATTTTCGAGTCCCTAATTTTTGCTAAAACTTTCAATAAAAACCCACAATAACATACAAGCATGTAATATAACAAGGTTTTATATGAACTAGTAAGCAAAACAACAAGATTTTCAAGGATTTCAAACTATTTTCCAGAAAATATATGATTTTTATACTTAGAACTCATGAAAAACACTTTAAAAACGATGAAAAATCAAGAAAACAACTTGGTTTTGACACGGAATCGAGCCAATGCTCTGATACCAATTGTAGGTCCACCCGGAGGATCGAGTTAAACCTCTATTCCCTGTTTTCCGACAAACCTGATAGTGCGGAATCCAAACGGGTAAGTTAAACCAAGTTACGAACTCGTAAAACACAAGATTCACCGATTAACACTCCAATGTATTTATCTAGAAAACGGTTACAAAGCAATGTTTACAAGATGCTCTCATAAACTCTCAATGTGTGTGTGTTTACAATGTGTTCGCTCTCAAAGTCTATTCAGACTCGTACTGTGTTCTGTCTGTTGTGAGTGTATATAAAGTGAAGCCATGACAAAATCCCATAGTCGACGAACACCCACGACGAACATACATCATTATGACAAAATCCAGTGATTTCGTCACATATGGGGATTTCGCCAACATGGGATTTCACCATATGGGATTTCACCACAAGTGTTTTCGTCACATGTTGGGCTTAGGCCATGGGCTTCATCATGTTGGGCCAAACACAAACAAAACACATAAACATAATCTAAAATGCAAACTGTACACATGCAGTTGCATTTATATCAAACATTACAAAGTAACTAGCATACCGAGTCAAGACAGGAGGATGTCTTGACTACGGCCTTCACTTCGTAGCCGAGTCGAACCGAGCTGAGCCGTATCCACATAATATGTATCAACACCCACCTCCATCCCCGCCACCGTCGTTGCCACCTCCAATCACCACCACCACCCACCTTCGATCATCGTCGCCACCATCGCCGCTGCTACCTCCGTTCACTGCCACCGTCTCCACCCACCTCCGCCATCGCTATCAACCACCACCCACCGCCACCACCGCTACCACCTGCCACCACCGTCGCCACCGCTACCACTTCTGACCACCGCCGCCACCCACCTTCGCCGTCACTCACCACCACCACCGCTGTCACCACCCGTCGGCGTCTCCACTCGCCGCCGTCTCCACCCACCCACCACCACCGCCGCCACTACAACTGCCACCTATCACCACCCACCATCGTCGCCCATCATTGACCACCGCTGTCACACCCCCAAATTCCCACCTAGGGTATGTCCCTACTAGGAGTGCGACGATCCAACAACGAGCCACTAATTATATCAAACGCATTCAATTAAATGATAAAGTACTTAATTGTAAATGAAATACTGTATGTGAGTTTAAATGAAAACCAAAGTATCAGCGGAAGCAAAGTTAACCAGTTTTAAAACCAAAGTAATGTATCATTAAACCAATAAAATAAATACGTCCAGCAAGACCATGCCCACTCCAGCTGCTCCAGATAGCAAGTCCCAAAGTATCTCAGCTAACGACCTACAAGCATGCAAACAAGTGTGTCAGACTACGCTGGTGAGTTCAAAGTTTTGTTACCGAGTTTAGTTACCAGTCACATGTGTAAAACAGTTAACAAGATGATATGCTGTTTCGTAGTTTTGATGATTTGATTTGATGTTGTTATTACTCGATTACCGTATGTGGCGACTAGATGTGAATGCCCAACCCCAATGCCTCCATTTAGGCATTGGTCATGATGTCAAGGTATCAAACAACCTTGAATAGATGTAAGGGGTCTTATATGTACACGATGTGAATGCCCAACCCCAATGCCTCTAACTAGGCATTGGTCATGAAGTCCAGGTAATTAGTTCACGCCCGTCCTTTCGGCCCGGTGTGAGGGTGCCAAACCTAATAGCGCTATCAACTAAATACCTCGTTGCTTCTTCAGCAACACGGTAGATGTATGGGGTCTTACATGATTTATACTGTGTTCAATAACCAACATCCCAAATAAACA